>VDFB02108371.1:393391-415004 GCA_007258455.2 Sequoia sempervirens
AAAAGCACACAATTCATGTTGTATATTAGGTTTTGGGTTTATAGTTATCTCATGTTACATTTTATTAGTAATTTGATTAATTTTTATTTTCCTATTTAGATCTTTTCTTTTTTTATGTTTTTATTTTTCATTTTAATGGTTAAATACTTTTTTTATTAAATATTTTATTTTTATTGTTGAAATTTCTTAAATGTATTAGGTCTATGTGTCAATTCTTCTAGAAGAATGTATGGAATAGGTCTATGATTTTGGGTCTAAGTTAGGTGAGGTCACATGGTCTTCCACATTCACATGGTTGTCATCATCAATAAACAAAATATTGAAGCTAAGAGAAGCTCTTTTTGTTTCAAATACTTGCAATAAAATAGTCATGATATGATTATATCCTTCTTTTTATAAGTTTTGATTAAGGTAAAAATGGGAAGGTCCCAAACCCATACAAAGTAGCCATGAAGGTGAGCAAAGTGAGTTTCACAAGAAGTGAGATAGAAACCAACAACATAAAAAGAGAATAAAACTAATTAGGACCAATAAATGCCCCAAAAATAGGACTATACACGTGATCAAGCCATAAATCCCTACACAAGGGGGGAAATCAAAGGCAAGGGGCCTTAAAGTAGCTAGATCACCACCTAAATTGGTTTAAATCCAAAATTATTCAACAAATTTGCATTAAAATTCTTTTTCAAAATGTCCCCTAAACACAAAGAGGAGGATGAACCATATTCCTTGCAAGGGGGCAAGGAGCCAATAGGAGGAACACAAAGTGTTTCCTCAATTAAACCATTAGAATTACATAAAAATAAGAGTAATTCTTAGAAGACTAATTGTGCACATCACCCAACCCCAATCAAGGGACATTGGGGTAGAAGGAACTTGTTGGATTTGAGAATGATGATGAACCCTAATGGAAAAGCCACACACAACAATGTCGTGGCCCATATTGTGACACTTGTGACACATCACAAGGGAACCCTCCTAATCAATGTGCTAAATCCAATCTCTGAGCTTTGGAGAGAGTTATAATTTAGAAGGGAGTTGCTTGCCAATAATAACACTGAAAAAAAATCTAGCAAAGATGAAATGCTTTCTAGATCTATTAACATCATGAATAATAATGAGATCACCCAAAGAGTAGGAAATGGTGGTCCACACCTCTTCATCCCAAAATTCTAATGACAAGCTAGGAAGTGTGACCCACAAATAACTTTTTCAAAACCAACTTTCTTGAGATCCAACCTAAGTTTCCACTTCATAAGGAAGAGGCTCAATTTTCTAAGAAACCAAGGGCCAACATTCAATGTTTGAAGACAATCAATAAGAAGAGAGAAAGAGATGATAAAGAAGACATAGGGAAGAACAACAATCTTTAATGCACCTTTGGTTTTTCATTTCCTCCTTGCCCAAGATTTCAAACTATCAATATTAGGCCTAGCACCTAAAAACTTCCCTAAAAGAGCATTCACCCACTTGGAGGCCAAACTATCAATAACCTTGTTTGAGATTTTAGAACATCCATCTTGTAAAGAAATAAAATGAGAAGAAATGATAGTAGACCCAATCCTTGGAGACAGGGGGATATAAGACCAAATGTAGAAGAAGACGAAAAGGGTACATATGAATCCTCAACCTCAACGCTACCAGAGGTAATCAAAACTGAATTTGTAAGAACAAGACCCTCAAAATGAGTAAACAAAGGCAACAAAGCTCTAGAATAACCCCCACCTACAAACTTTGACACACCATAAACAAAGGAAGCCTCGATACACAACTCCATAGGGTACCTAGGAAAGGGAAAAAGAAAGCCCCTCCTAAGAGAATGGCCCATGTCGCATGACCCATACATATAAAAACCTAATTTAGTAGAATATCTAGGCACGTGGAAACACTTCTTTGTGCCTCCAACCATATTGAGAATATGGAAACATTGTCATCAAGAGAATTAGATGAGATAGGAAACACTAAATTTGAGTACCCCTAAAAAACATACCGTTGGGCCTCCAACCACATCTTCATGAGGAAACATCCTCAAAATCCCCCTCCAAGTCACAATAATTAATATTAGGCTCATCTTCACCATATGCATCTTCCTCTTCACCTGATTTATCATAATTCACGTTTAGAGTAGAGCTCACAAACCCTCTTCCGCTCCAACCTATGCTCGTGCATGTGATTATACTCCTGATCGTCATCACATGAACAATAATAGCTCTAGTGGATATGTTACACTTTGTATGCATCCTTTTTAGAAGTTCTTAAAGAAGGATTGATTTGATTTTATATATGAAATATTTTTTTTCCATAAAAGGCTTAGAGCCTATATATTATATTATATATAAGAAAATAGTTACATAAGAAAGCCAAAATATGTTGCGAATGCAACAAAAACAACTAATGAAATGTTATAAATATATACTGTGAAACATTTATTTGATCAAGTAATCATTTTAAAATGAAAATTAAATTGTTCATGTATAAATACTAAAAGAAGTAAGAGTTAAATCTATAGTTGACTACATTGAAAGTTCATAAATATTACATTGAACTTTTAACACTTGTGAGTTACAATGAGAAGAACTTACATTATTTGTTTACAACTTTAAAACATAAAAAAGGCTTGTTTCATCCTTCCAACAAATTTAAAGTAAGGTTTCATAAAAAAAATCATATAATTATAATAAGTCAATGAGAGTTTAAAATTCAAACAAAAAGAAACTATCATTTTTATAATGCTTGATTTTAATATTAGACATTAGCATGTGAAAACATACAGGTAAAATAATCGTACTAAGAAATGCAACAAAAATAATGTTGTAAAGTGCACACACTTGATATAATGTCATAATTTTAAAAATAACACAACAATATACAAATAATAATGAATAGAAAATACATGCAACAACCACAAACATGCATAAATACATTGCATCCTCTCCATAGGGTAAGAGTGGTAAGAGTATAATAGACTAAGGTACCATATAATTATTTCCTTTAATTTTCCATATTATGGTGAAGATAAGAGTTAGGTTTGATTAAGAAATAGTCATATCACAAACTTCTATTCTTAAGATTAACTTAAGAATTGTATAATATACATATATTCACTATGATTAATTATCAATCCATTAATATATAAAAAAAATAGCATAGTAGTTTCCTTAAAAATTTAAGATCAACCTATCTCAAGAAAAAATATCATTATTTAACTAAACATAGAGATTGCACATATTCTATAATTAATATAATTAAATGCACAAATAGGAAAAAAGTAAAGAAAAAATCATATCTCTTAATCGAATCAAGTATGCTTGAATACATACTCATCATTTTATAACAACGATGATCCACTTGACCCAAGAAATTCTAGAATAGCTATGAATTATATATAGAGGCTATGTGCATCTAACAATTTCATAGTTTCAATTATAACTTGGACAAGTCTAGGAGGATATGAACCTATCTATTTAATTAACCAAGTATAAGGGCTATTCAAATATTATCACTTCCATCATTTACGCACATTAGTTTTTCATAAAAGAAAAATGAAGAGATCAACCACCTATGACCTTAAGGTCTATTCATGCATTCATTAGATATCTAGATGATAAATTATAAAGGAGAGAGAATCATAGTCTAACTATGAAGGTTATCTAGATACAATTTATCATTGCTATCAATCTTAATAAATAATAAAGATATATTTAAGTTCTATTTTTTTTTATGAATAAGTGTCTATATCTATATTTATATTAATAAAAGATAGAAATACACATATTCACACAAAAAAGGTGGGTGGTAAGAAGGCACACCCTGAGAGTCACATGGGAAAATCCAAAAAAATCAAAGAATCTTGGGCCACGCCTAGAAATCAGGAAACATTACAATAGCAAAAAATAAAAAAGTCATTATACGGCCATAGCAGTGTCAGGAGAGGGTGGCAGGTCCTTATCATCTGGTTTTCCCCATACAATAGTGGGGTCTAGAATGACGTTAGGGGGAATCCGATCATCGCCATCTTTCTCAAGCCACTTAGAGGTATTAGTGGGCCAACTAGAACCGCCTCCAGCAGCATCACTAGAAGGCCACCCAAAAGCTCCACTTCACCTCCTCGTCACTCCTCCAAAAGGCCACCCTAGGGCAACCCGTGGAGGAGAAGATGGTGACCACTTGCAAGGGCGAGAGCCATGACGAGGAGGAGCCTAAGAACAAGGGAAAAAATCCCTAGCAAATCCTCTTTACCACCGACCCCATGAAGGCGACCAACCCTAGGAGGAAGTGGGAGAGGGAGGCACGCAAGCCATAGTGCAAGGGGCATTGCCCCAGTGGTCTAGAAGCTCCGGAAGGTGAGAAAATTCAAGCACATTTTTTTTTGTTTTCACTTGAACATGCAAAAGAACATTAGAGAAAATCATAGCTTTATAATATAAAGAAACAAATTTATCAACCTGGTTGTGAGAAAAAATGCAGGCATTTCTATCTTTCCAAATGCTAAAGAGGATTTCCATTCTGAAAGTGTGCCAAATTTGGGTATACTTAGCGAGGAGTCTGGGAGAGTCTCCCAACAAAACCATATGCCAAGAGAAGGGCTCCAGTCGAAATGGCTGAAAGAATTCATGAATCCAATTCCACAACTATTGAGCTTTGGTGTAGAATTAGAAGAGATACTTAAATGAATCAACCTTCCCACAAAAAGGGCAACAAGGTTCCTGGACCCCCAAGTGAGAAAGTTGAGACCCCATTGATAAGCCTTGGAAAAGAATACACTAAGCAAAGCGGGCGAGCTTGGGCTCAACACTTGCAGACCAAGTAGCAAAAAATATTTTGTGCCATATATACACTGAGGTTTGGAGGTGCCACCTCTAGTTTAGGTTGTCAATCAATGGAAAATGATGTGAAAGACATTGATAGCCAAGCCGGGGTTTTTAGTATGTCATACCAAAAGTTCCTTTATCTCCTAAGTCGTTGAGACAAGAGCAAACTCTCACTGACAAAGTCCCTTTGTGTTCCATCGGTGAGACCAGAGGTCACTCGTTGAGACCTCATGCCGATATCGCTAACTCTTACCGATATGCCTCTCAACTGCTGGTCGGGGAGACATATTGAATTCGCTAAGACCACAGCCTAATGGCCAAACTCCTGCCGATATGCCTATCTAAACGCGGGTCAGCAAGACATAATATATTCAATGAAATGTTACACCGAAGACCCCTGGCTCATGCCAATATAACTCCTATCACCGAGACAATAAAGATGTCATGCCGAAAACCACCTGTATGTAAAATCCAACCGCTGTGACATCAAATGAGTCTTGCCGATAGGAAACACAGACTCATGTAAGCAGAAAACACAAAATTGATCAGGGGGACAATAATGAACCTATGCCGATGAGAACAAAAATGTGAAAAAATGCGGACCCGATGGAACTATGGAGCAACATGGGAAAATATGGAGAAAATATGCATGAAAGAGGAAATGTGTTCAAGGTAGAAATTTGGAAAAATATGAATAAGTGGAAACATTTAAGCCACCAATTTTCTTCTAAATCCTAGGCAACATAGTGAAAGCCTTGGTGAGTCTCACAAGAGGCCCAAAGAAAATATCTGAGCAATTTTTCCAGCTTTGCATAAGAGGCCTTGGAAGGGGTCCAATATGAGGAGTAATACATATGAGTCGCTGCCAAAATTTTAGAGCACACTTGGAATTTACTAGTCAAAGAGAGTGGCTTGGCAACACAAAATGCTAACTTTAGCTCAATCCGAGAGAGAACCACTTTCTAGAGATCAACACAAGAGTCCTAAAAGGTGAAAGGGATGCCAAGAAATTGAAATATTTTTCCAAGAGAAATCCACTTCCACCCATTTTGTTGAATCCAAAGAAAACTAGGAAGCATAGATTGTCTGTAACACAAGGTTTTGTGCCATTGAATGGTAGAACTAGAGACCAAAAAAAATATCTCAAGACAACCAAGAGCAAATTTGATATTATTTTATTCTTCTAGCAAGGTAAGGAAGGAATCATTGACAAAGTGGCCATTGACTAGTTGAGTTGGAAAATTTGTTGGAAACCGTGTCTCAACTTGCTAGCTTGTTTCTCTCCTCGCTGCTTGGTGTTTTACTCCCTTGTTGGTAAGACAGTATACCATTGAAGGGACTTTGTTCATAGTCTCTTTGATGGCCTGATAAGCTTTCATGTTTCACCTAGCTCTTCATTGATGTGACATTTTCTGATTGGTGTGACTCCGAAGGATGTCTCCATGATGGTCCGAAAGGTCGTGGTCTGTCACAGTTTTCCTTATCGGAAAGAGTTGGATCTATTGACAAGACCTTGTTCATTGTCTCCTCGATAGTCCAATATCTCTTGTTGTGGCATTGTGTTTACTTTATCAACAAGAGTAGCTCACTCCGACTAGAGTTTCTAATGTGTCTATTCAAAACTTTGAAACTCCAATGGAGTTGCTAGTCGGCAGGAGGTTGCACTGTCACCGAGACATTGGACAATGTCTCCTCGAAATGTCAATGGCTTCATATCAGAGAAACCTAGATGCTTCGTTGAGACTTTGTGAAATGTCTCTTCGACAAGTCGATAAGCTGATAGCTTATGAAGGTAAAATGAAAGTGGAATCCACATGGTGGTATGACCTACATCGATGAGACATTTGTATATCAATGGGAAACGATATGAAGTCTCCCTAATATGGTGATAAGGTTGGTCGACAGCATATCGTGAGAAGCACGTATCAGTGTGACTCAAGTAGATCGGTGAGAGATTGGAGTTTGTCTCACCGATGGTCTAATATGGTAAATGTTGAGTGACAATTTGTCTATTGTTACAAATGGGAACTAAATTGGTATGTTTCCTACATGGGTCTAGTCGTGTAGGTGGATTGGTTTTATCTCAGAAGGAAAATGATATAATGTGTAAGGTATTGTAATAGTGTTTTCAAGTTGTGTTGTGAGTCTGATGAGAGAGAACAAGATTGATAAGGAACTGTAATGTTTCCTGTATTGAGAGTGTGAATAGACATATGAGAGCAACAACTGTAAATGTGGACTTTGTTTACTATAATACAAAGTGTTTTTGCTTGGTGTGGTGGGTTTTTCTCCCTAAAGGGTTTTCCCACATTAAATTTGGTGTCCATTCTGTGGTTGTGTTAAATTTATTCTATTCTGCTATTCTGCTAATGTGCATCTTTAATGAACTATAATTCAAAATTGAACCATATGTCTGCATTCTCTTCTTAGAATTAGCATTAGGAAAGTGTTTCCGCACCTTTGCTTTCCTTACAAGTGGTATTAGAGCCTGGCCAGTTGTGTTATCCTTGTGGGTTGGATGGGTTTTTTGTGCCAATTCTGAAGAGTAGGAGTCTTGTAGAGGAATATGGTAATCTCGATTGCAGATTATGATGGCAAGCACATCAAGGAAGATAGAAATTGAAAAGTTCAATGGTGGCAATTTTGAGTTGTGGAAACTCAAAATGGAAGACCTGTTGGTAGATAAAGATCTCTGGATTGTTGTGTCTGGAACTAAACCTTTGGAAATGAAGCAAGAATATTGGGACCTCGCAGATAGAAAAGCTAAAGGGTTGATAAGACTCTACCTAGCAGACTATGTTCTCCTAAACGTTCATGAAGAGAATTATGTATCTTCTTTATGGAAGAAACTTGGTCACATTTATCAGGGAAAGTCCTTCATGAATAAGTTATTCTTGAGGAAGAAGTTGTACTCTTTGAAAATGGAGGAATGGGCATTTGTGGCTAATCATTTGAATATGTTCAATATGCTCATTGCTTAGTTAACATCTATAGGTGTGAAGATAGATGATGAGGATCATTGTATGCTTCTGTTATGTTATTTTCCTGACTCGTGGGATCATTTAGTGATGGCTATTGGGGGTATGACAACCAATTTCAAGATGGAAGATGTGGTTGCTTCATTGTTGTTAGAAGAGATGCGAAGGAAATCTTCTGAGATGGAAAAGGAGGCTCTTGTTGTTGAGGAAGATCAAAGGAGAAAGGAAAGAAGAAAGACAAGAAGTCTAAATCTAAGTCTGAAGGGAGATCAAATTCTCTTGGCAAGAAGTCTAAGGTAAAGTGTTGGAATTGTGGGAAGCCTAGTCATGTCTGTAAGGATTGCAAAGAGGAGAAAAATAAGAAGAAGAAAAACAAATCTTTGGATAATGATTCTTATCAGAGCAATGTAGATTCCTTCATTGCAACCTTGGGAACTCAGGCACCAGATGATGTCTGGCTGATTGACTCAAGTGCATATTTTCACATGACATCTCACAAAGATTGGTTTACAAAGTATGAAAAGTATGTTGGTGGAAAGGTGTATCTGGCAAGTGACTCATCTCTTAAAATTTTTGGTCGTGGAAGAGTCAAAATTCAATTTCCTGACTGAAGAATTAAAGGAATTGATGGCATAATGCATATACCAGGTTTGGCTCAAAATTTACTTTTTGTTAACAAGCTGAATGATGCTGGCATGCAAGTTTCATTCTTGAATGGTGGTTGTAAGATTACTAGAGGCTTGATGGTGCTGGCTAGGGGTGCTCAAATTGGTACTCTATACAAGCTAGAAACACATGTTGTTCAATGTAATAGTGTCTCTGTAAAGTTAGAAAAGGCTACTCATGTAGAGAAGGAGAACAAAGTTCCTTTGGGTGCAAACTCTTTGGAGGTGAAACTCCTAGCAGAAAAGACCATGCTCTAGTATCAAAGGCTCGACCAAATTAGTGAGAAAGGCTTAAAATCTTTGAAAAATAAAAACCTGGTTGAAGGGCTTGATGATTGTAACCTTGAGTTCAATTTTTGTGAACACTGTATATATGGAAAATAACATTGTGTTTCATTTTTTTCTAGTCCTCATAGATCTTCTGGTGTTCTATATTATATTCGCTTTGATGTTTTTGGTCTAGTAAATGTTCCTTCGTTATCAAAATCAATATATTATGTTTCTTTTATTGATGATTATTTGAGAAGGGCATTTGTGTATTTTCTAGAAAAGTAAATTAGAAGTGTTCTGTCAGTTTAAAGAGTTTAAAAACTTGGTTGAAAATAAGACTGGAAGAAATATTAAATGCTTGAGGACAGATATTGGCAGCGAGTTTTGTTCTACAAATTTTGAAAGGTATTACAAAGACCTTGGAATAAAAAGGCATAAAACAACACCTTACACTCCACAACAAAATGAAGTAGCTGAATGGTTGAATAGGATGTTGATGGAAAGGGTGAGAAGTATGTCGAGCAATGTTTGTCTGGAGCAGAAGTTTTGGGCTGAGGTTGTGGCTACAACATGTTATTTAATAAATCGATCTCCCTCTTCAACACTTGTTGACAAAACCCCTATGGAAGCTTGGTCTGGTAAGAATCGCTCTTCAAGGCATGTAAGAGTCTTTGGATGTGAGGCATATGCTTATGTGCCGAATGGGAAAAGATATAAATTGGAAAATAAAGTTGTAAAATGTATCTTCATTGGCTATGTCATTAGTTTGAAAGGATACAAGCTTTGGAATCTTGTGACTGAAAAGGTTGTATTCAAGAGAAGTGTAATCTTTCGTGAGTTAAAACCTTCTTTAGTGGATCTGTAGTCAGAGATGAAAGAAGAAAAGAAAGAAAAATTAGTTGAAATTCCTCGAACTCCAGATAAAAAGGAACTACGAAGTGTGCTTGAAATTGAGAGTTCTAAAGAAGAAGAACCATAACCTCATCCCCAGCCTTTGAGGAGGTCTACAAGTGAAAGGCGACAACCTGAAAGGTATGGTTTTTCCATGTTGGATGTAAATTGTGCCTATGCTTTGATTACAAGCACTGATGAGCCTAGTACTGTGAAAGAGGCAATTGAAATGTCTGATTCAAATTCTTGGTTGGAAGCCATGAATGAGGAAATGATGTCATTAAAAAAGAATGAAACTTGGAGTCTAGAGCCCTTGCCTGAAGGTAGAAAGCCTATTGGCTATAAATGGGTATTCAAGAAGAATCAGTCTGGATGGCAATGTTAAAAAGTGTAAAGCGAGGTTGGTAGCGAAAGGCTATTCCTAGGTAGAGGGAATTGATTATGGTGAAATATTTTCTCTTGTAGCTAAGCTGACATCTATCAAATTTCTTTTGTCACTTGCAGTAGCGTATGACTTAGAGATTGAGCAAATGGATATGAAGATGGTATTTCTTCATGAATATCTTGAATAAGAAATTTATATGTCCCATCCTGAGCACTTTGTGGAAAAAGATAAAGAAAATATGGTTTGCAAGTTAAAGAAATATCTGTATGGTTTAAAACAATCGCCTAGAATGTGGTACCAAAAGTTTGACACGTTTGTGTTGCCATTGGGATTTGTAAGATCAAAATATGATCATTGTGTGTAATTCAAAACTAAAAATGATCGCGTTCTTATTATTTCCTCGAATATTGATGACATGTTGTTCATAGGAAATAGTAAGACTATGATTTTTTATCTAAAATCTCAATTGTCAGTAAAGTTTGAAATGAAAGATCTAGGTGCAACAAGCTATTTTCTAGAGATGGAAATAAAAAGGGATAGAGGAAGTAGAAAGCTTTGGATCAGCTAGAGTAAGTATATCAATACTGTCCTGGAGAGATTTGGTATGATTGATTGCAAACAACTAGTTGTTCCAGTGTTGTAGGGAACAAAGCTATATGTTGAAGATTGTCCATAATCTCCTACCGAGATGAGGACATGACCAGAGTTCCTTATGCAAGTGCAGTTGGTAGTTTAATGTATGCAATGGTCTATACAAGACTAGACATTTCCCAAGTAGTGGGAGTTCTTAGCCGTTTTATGAAAAATCCAAGTAAACCACACTGGGATGCTATGAAAAGAGTTTTTAGATATTTAAAAGGCACCTCTTAGTACAATTTGTGCTATCATGGTAACTCGGTTGGGTCACAGAGATCCATCAACATTTGAGGTTATGTGGATTCTGATTGGGCAAGGGGAATTGATAACAGGAGATCCACCAGTGGATACATCTTCATGTTATTTGGTGGTACAGTTAGTTGGATGAGCAAGCAGGAGACTGTAGTCACTTTATCTACTATGA
The DNA here is from genome assembly GCA_007258455.2 of Sequoia sempervirens. NCBI lineage: Eukaryota > Viridiplantae > Streptophyta > Pinopsida > Cupressales > Cupressaceae > Sequoia > Sequoia sempervirens. Next base: position 404,452 of record VDFB02108371.1, read on the forward strand.
AAGCAAAGTATATGGCAGCAACACACACTTGCAAGGAATCCATTTGGCTTAGAAATTTGTGTTCTAATATTGGGTTCAATGCAGGGCAAATTGCCATTTGCTGTGATAGTCAGAGTGCTATTTGTTTGGAAAAAAATCCAACTTTCCATGCCTGGACGAAACATATTGATGTGCAGTATCATTTTGTATGAGATATGGTGGAGGATGGAAAGGTTAGTCTTGAAAAGGTGGATACTTTGGAAAATGTTGTAGATGCATTAACAAAACCAGTGAGTACAAACAAGTATAGGTGGTGTGAAAATTCGATGGGCCTTGGGGCCTATAACATTCAGTAATGTCGAGCATTGGAGAAGCCAACAAGTCTTTGTCAAGTGGGAGCATGTTGGAAACCATGTCTCAACTTGCTGGCTTTTTTCTCTCCTCATTGCTTGGAATTTTACTCCCTTGTCAGTAAGACAATATACCATCGAAGGGAATTTGTTCATAGTCTCTTCAATGGCCTAATAAGCTTTCATGTTTCACCTAGCTCTTCATTGGCATGACATTGTCTGGTCGACGTGACTCTGAAGGATGTCTCCATGATGGTCCAAAAGTTTGTGGTGTGTGGTGGTTTTCCTTATCGGTAGGAGTTGGCTCTATCAATGAGACCTTGTTCATTGTCTCCTTGATAGACCAATATCTTTTGTTGTGGTGTCGTGTTTACTTTGTCGGCGAGAGTAGCTCACTTTGACAAGAGTTTCTATGTGTCTGTTTGAAACTCTGAAACTCTGATGGAGTTTCTTGTCGGTAGGAGGTTGCACTGTCGTCAAGACATTGGACAATGTCTCCTCGAAATCCTGATGGCTTCGTATCAAATAAACCTGGATGCTTTGCTAAGACTTTGTGAAATGTCTCTTCGACAAACCAATAAGCCGATAGTTTATGAAGGTAAAATGAAAGTGCGATCCACATGGTGGTAAGACCTACATCGATTAAACATTTGTGTATTGGTGGGAAACGATATGAAGTCTCCCCAATATGGCAATAAGGTTGGTCGATAGCGTACCTTGAGAAGCACGTATCGGTGTGACTTGAGTAGATCGGTGAGAGATTGCAGTTTGTCTCACCGATGGTCCACTATGGTAACTATTGAGTGATGGTTTGTCTGTTGTTACGAATGGGAACTGAATTGGTATGTTTCCTACATGTGTCTGGTGGTGCAGGTGGATTGGTTTTCTCTCAGAAGGAAAATGATATAATATGTAATGCATTGTAATAGTGTTTTCGAGTTGTGTTGTGAGTTTGATGAGAGAGAACGAGATTGATCAGGAATTATAATGTTGCCTGTATTGAGAGTGTGAATAGACATTTGAGAGCAACAACTATAAATCTGTATGTGGACTTTATTCACTACAATACAAAGTGTTTTTGCTTGCTATGGTGAGTTTTTCTCTTAAAAGGGTTTTCCCATGTTAGATCTGGTGTCCATTCTGTGGTTGTGTTAATTTTTTTTGTTCTGTTATTCTGCTAATGTGCATCTTTAATGAACTGTAGTTCAAAATTTAACCATATGTTTGCATTCTCTTATTAGAATTAGCATTAGGAAAGTGTTTCCGCACCTTCGGTTTTCCTCATAGATTTTGGCAAGGAGATTCCTTGAACAAGCCCCTGGGAAATAGAGTGAGCAAGAAGATAGCCAAACTCCTTAGCAACCAACACATATAGCAAGGGGGCAAGCGGGTAGCCTTGACGAATGGAGCAAGAAAAAACAAAGGATTGGGATTGGCAGCCATTACTGGTGATGCAAGCTGAAGCTTTGGAGAACAAAATTTTCATAGACTGAATGAAATTTGGGCCAAATCCCAGTGCAGAAAACATATCTAAAAAAAGGGCCATTCTATGTAGTCATAAGCTTTGGAAAAATCTATTTTGAGAAAAGCTGCCTTTTGATTAGAGTGTCTCGCCCACTCCATTCCTTCCCAGACAATAATTATGTTGTCCAAAATGAACATGGATTTAATAAAACCAGTTTGTTCAAGGCACCAATCTAAGGCAAAAGATGGCAAACTTTTAAAGCAAGGGATTTGGCAATAATTTTGTAGGAAACATTGAGAAGCGTGATGAGCCTCCAGTTGTAAATATCCTCGGGATCACCAATTTTAGGTATGAATTTAATATTTCTTTTGTTGATAAGATTACCTAGGGAATTATAATGAAATGCTTCAAGGTAAAATTTATGTAGATCCTTCCCCACACAGTCCCAAAGTGATTTATAAAACTCACACGGGAACCCATCAATTCTCAGAACTTTGTCATTATAATTTAAATAAGAAGTTTTTCTCATTATAACTTAATCCACTTGTTAAAGTTATAAATAAGTGAGAATGAGTATTTAAATATACATATTTATAAATTTTTATATTTATCAATATTTATTCATGTGTCATTTATATAACATTCTTGAATTGAAAAATACATCAAAAATCTATATGTCAAATATAAAAGTGAATACATCAATAGATCAAATGTGAAGTACATGTAAATGCCCATTTTTTTAAATATCAAACTTAACCACATGTGGTTATGTGTCATAAGTATAATATATTATAAATTACATGTCAGATATAAACATAAACTAAACATGTGTCATGCACACGTAATATAAACTACCTAGTTTGATCCTCAATATGACTCCTAGTTGAGCGACCCTTTGAGTGTGAAACATGATTTAATAGATAAATAGAGCCCTAAAAATGTACATAGACAATTAAATTAGAATGAATATATATACACATGTTTCATGTGCACATGTATATAGGCACATATAGATTTAAATATAAATTTCAATTTGATTCTAATGTTAGAATACATACATACACACACACACATACACACAAACACATATGTAACATAAATTATCTCACCTATCCATTATCATTGAGTGAAGTGTGCATGCATATATACCCTACACTCAAACTAGGAATATCACCTACTACCTCGAACTAGACATGCATATATACATAAAAAAATAAAAAAAATTTAATTAAGGACTTGAAGCATATGATTTAAATTTTACACAATATAAATTTAAATTAAAGAGGGTAATAGATCTTTCTAGGGCATTGTTGTTGGTGGGGATCCTTTGCTTGTTCCTACCACTGCTAGGATTATTTCATGGAGAGTTGGCGAGTCAAGAGGAAGTCACTCTACTAGTGAAAGAGATGGCAAGTGCCTGTCGACCTACCCTTACAAAATTATTATTTCACCTAACTTAGAAATGATTGATACTTTGAATAAAGAATAATATAGATTAAAAAAAGTTGATATTTTCCTTGTCACTTTAGATAGCAATAACCTTACCACAAGGAAGTTCTTAGATGAATGGTTAAATGGGGTATGGGTTATGAAACTAGGGTTTCATTTTTCTTTCTGTCAAATGGTTCAATGAGGTCTCTTCATCATTTTCTTCAAAGAACATGCAATACAGGAAAAAGTTGTCCAAAGGTAATTTTGGAATATTGGGAAATGCACTACCTATGCCCTGGATTGGTCACTAGAGGTTGTTAATGAGGAATTGTTGGAATTATCTTATCCTAGTTGGGTTACAATTTAAGAAGTCCCCCCAACTATAGATTGTTCTATCATAATTTCTCTCTCTTGTAGGTAATGTTATGAGAATTGAAGAAATGAGGGTCACCATTCTAAACATGGATGGTAGAGTGTTGGTTGCTCTTTTCCTGGGTGTGGACATTTCATATGAGATTGACATTGATCTTGGGGAAAAAAAATTCTCCTATAAAATAGAGATTCTTGGTGGCATGAACACTTGTTTCTTGTGCAAGAGGGAAGGTCATGTTAGAAGAAACTATCTAATTATAAAAAATAGAAGTAATAACTCTAAATTAAAGCATAACACTTCACAACCTTCTATCAATGAGAGAATGGGTATAAAAGGGATAAACATTAAAAGTAAACCCTCGTTGTCAAATTAGGTGAACTCGATGGAGGGGGGATAATAGCAACAAGGTCCATAGTCCCTAATCATTAAAACTACTATTGGATAGGAAGTTACTCTTGGTTGTAAAAAATCCACTCTATTAACACTAGTCCAAAAATTTAAGTTACTAAGATGGTCTCTCTCACCCTGAATTTTGTGTGTAGAGAGTCCCAAATCTAAATACATACCAGAGAAATATTCTTCCCATCTCATAGAGGAGGTCCTCAACATGATAGATAGTAAGGATAATGAGTATGGTGGGAGAGGTATAGATATGAAATACCCTCTTATTGATCACCTCTTGAAGGAAAAGGTTCCATAGGATGGGACCAATGACCGAGAAACAATTATTATTCATGATATCTCAAATGAGGCCAGCCTAATAAAAGAAAGTAATAAAAACCAAAACCAAAATTACTATGAAAAAAATTAGGTAGAGTATTGGTAATAAGAATGCAAATAATTTCAAATAGGATGATTTAGATGTTGACAAGATCAATAAGGATAACATTAATATCCCCCCATTGCTAGAGTTGACAACTAGAATAATAGGGACAACAGGACCCCTCAATGATAAAAAATGTTGTCCACAACTTTGAGTGCCAAGACACATGAAGAAAACTCAATCAATTGGCTATCAAGTTGAAAAATAAAAAAATTGAGAACTTAAACCAAAATATTGATGGTAGTAATGGCTTGCATGCCTTACCTAACTATGAACAAGGACATAAAAATGCCCTTGATTTGGTTTTAGACATGGACATGAAAGAGGATGCTCAAGAAACATCTAATGATAACATATCCTGTTTAGAACATCTTATGATATAAAATGGCTTAGGACCTAAATATTGTAATACCCCCTTGATAGCTAATAGTAAATAGAGTTTTCTTAAGATCTATAACATGCTCTCAGTACATATTCCTATACAAGGGAATGAATATGCCTATGCTATGGGTATAGATAGAGGTTAGCATAACAATAATCTCATCAACCTCAAATGGGATAAAGAGCTTAAGCTTTCAAAGAAAATTAATGAATATAAAGCCAACACCATAGTTGATCTTAGATTAAACACTTGCCAAGACTTTGATAATAACAATGATATCTTCCATATTAATGAAAGCACAACAGTGGGGAGTAATGGTCCCCATTTAGTTTTAAGTGAAGTCATAAAACTACCTTTACCCAATGGCAAGCCAAGACAAGAGACTATTCATGGATTGACCTTAGACAAGGTTTGGGAAGGGGAAACTAACCCCATTTCTAGTACAAGAATGGATTGCATCTTTTTAGGAAAGCTTGATCAATCAAATCCTAAGGAATAGGATAGGGAAGTGAAATATAATGGTGCCCTAACAGGGGTCAAAAAATCTTTAGGTGGCCTAGAGGACATGGAAGGGGACATGGTACCAGTTTCATCAAGGCCTTTTGATCCTAATAATTAAAAATTATGGGAAAGTGGAGAACCCATAGGAAATGATAAATGGTGGATTGAAATTGAGAAGAAAAACAATACGAAACTTAGTAGGAATGAGAGTCAATCCTTTCCCAAAAGGAAAGATAAGTTAGAGAGAATTCCTAAGTGTTTTGTAAGTTTTACGAGCTCCAAATATACTTAAACTTGTCATATGATGATGATCAATTGTTACTCTTAGAATGTAAGGGGGTTGGAGTCCCTTGACAGGAAGTATGCAGTAAGAATATTTCTTAACAACGAAAGGAATAAAGATGTGGTCCTACTACTTGAAGTCAAAGTTACTAGGTTTACTTTGGAAATGAACCTTAAGTTTATTTGGAAAGATGTTCAATATTCTATAAAGCATTATAGGGGTAAAGGAGGGGCTTCTATACTACCCTCCAATGTATGGATTCAATTTGTAACTAGCTCTAGCATCTCCCCCTATAACAAAGTAGTTTGGGTGACCCTTGAGAAGGATAATTACAAATTTGGTATTTTCTCAATCTATGCATCAAATGGATATAGAGAGAGGATAGTGTTGTGGAAGTGGTTAATGAACATACAAGAAATACCTTAGGTATCAGGAGGAGACTTCAACATGGTTGAAAGAAAGGATGATAAAATTGGAGGCTTGGATATGGAATGGAAAGAAGACAAGAAATTTTATTGGAGCAAAATGAAAAAATAAGCTCAACCTTATTGACCCTCTTGAAGGATTGAAAAAGAAAAGTATATCTATTAAGTATACTTGGTGTAATTCTCAAAGAGGAAATAAATTGATATATTATAGATTAGACATGTTTTATGCCAATAGAGAGTGCTTTAACTTCAAATAGACAAGGGAGGGAAATAAAGTAAAAGTACAACCTTGTTCTCTTTCAGATCACCATCCAATCAATGTCTCTATTGTGATGGGAAATGAGGAAGTTAGAACCCTTAAAAGAGAAAAAAATCCTTTTAAATACAAAAATTATAGAGGAAAAGGATTTTTAATATGTCATTCTTACCCTTAGAGGTATTAAAAAATGGTTGATTAGAGACAAAATTTCTATAGAGAGGTGGGAAAGCAATGTCCAAAGCTAGAAAGTGATCTTCTAGACCATTGGAAAAAAGAAGGAAATGGACAAAAGAAGAGGAGAGTTTAACCTCCATGAAAATCTCTTAAAGCTGGAAAATGAACTGCATAGTGAACCAAACAACTTAAGGCTTAATGAAGAGATAATCTATGTTAGGAAATCCTTAAGGAAACTTCAAGAGATTGATAATCAAGGCCTTAAAGTGAGAGAAAAACTAAATTGTTTAAGTTAGGGAGATAGAGGATCAAAAAAATTCTTTAGGTATATCAAATAAAAAGGTACTAAGGAGAAAGTAGGGAACTTGTAGTGTGAAAACACACTTATTAGCAAGCTTGAGGAAGTTATGAAATGTTCCTCCCTGTTTTATAAAGATTTATTCACCTCTGAATGGAACTCAGAGGATAACAACAGATCCAGATAAGTTTTCAAGAACCTTATTCATAAAAGGATTTCCAAGGAGCGAGTGGAATTACTAAGAAAATATATATATATATATATATATATATATATATATATATATATATATATATATATATATATATATATATATATGTATATAGAGGAGATAGTTAAAGCCATCAAGGTGCTCAAAAACAACAAATTTCCTAGAGATGATGGGCTACCTGTTGAATTCTATAAAAAAAATGTGATTTTGTGAGTGAGGATCTCTACCAAGTGTATAAAGAAACTATTAGTAGGGGATCTTTAGGTAGTAACATCAAATATAGAGGGATCATTAAACTCCTCCCTAAAGAAGGTGATAAAACAGTCATCAAGAATTAGAGACATATTACATTGATCAATGTTTCCTATAAGATCCTAGCTAAAGTGATAGCTTTGAGACTATCAGATATTCTCCCTATTGTGATAATGCCCACCCAAACTAGCTTCATTAAGGGGAGATATATCCTGGAGAACCTCCTGACAAGCTAAGAGGCAATGGATTGGGCTAGAGAGTCAAATCAAAACTCTGACATCTTTCTCCTAAATTTTGAGAAAGCTTGTGATAGGGTTGAATGGACATTCATAATAATGACACTCGAGGCTTTTAAATTCCCTCGTGAATTCTCTCAAACGGTCCAAACCCTTTTGAAGGATGTTGTTGCAAAAGTTGACATTAATGGCTTTGTATTTGAGCAATTCCACCTATAGAGGTCTATTAGACAAGGGTTCCCCCTTATACCTACTTTATGTGTTATTGTATCTGATGCTATATTCTACTGTTAAGGGAATCAACCTCAAGCCCCAAAATAAAAGGTCTTACACTGCCTAATAATGAATACCTCTTAAACACTTAGTTTGGAGATGATACTGCATTATTTTTCAATATTGAGGAAGACAACTTCCACAATTTAAGGTAGAAAATGGACCTATTTTGTAAAGCATTTGGAGAAAAATGATCTAATATGAAATCCGGTATGCTTAGTTGGAACTACACCCCCAATATTGGTTCTCCAAATATGAATTTCAATGGGGAGGCCCTAATCTATAGGTTAGATACTTGAAAATTCCATTTGCTATCAATCCTTGCCTCAAAGACATGTACTCATGGATTAAAGAGAAAATAAAAAATATTGACAAATTGAATAAGAAGTACCTATCCTTAGCAAGGAGAACACAAATTTGTCAGGAAATTTTATCCTTCTACAACCTCTACTACTCTTCTATTTGGCTCTTTAGTAGCTATCAAGTAATTGAGATCCAAAAAAGGATTAGGAAATTCATTTTGTTAGATATAAAAGAGAGGAGGAAGAAACATTTTTTTAAGTGGGAATGGTGTTGTAGGGAGAAGGCTGTGGGTGGTCTTGAGTTGAAAGACTTAAGAATGCATGGGGTTGCTCTAGTTGTTAAGTGGATCCTCAAGGCCAAAAATTGGAAGCATTTTCCCATCTATGACCTCTTATTCAATAAATTTTATGTGACTCTTGTTGGTTCCATATTTTTAGCAACCTTTGGAGTGCCTAGGAACATGTTAGAAGCAATATCCAAGATAGTGGTGGTCTAAGCAACCAGAAGACCCTTCTCTCTAGATCATTATGGTGGAACCTAAAACACAATAAAAAGCCCCTTGCTCTTTTGCAAGGCTACTCAACAAAACCATGGACTATTAAGGGGATCAAATACTTTAAAGACATTCTTGATAATGGGAGACTGAGATCATGGTCCTCCCTTTGCAGTGACTTTGGGATTCCCCCCTTTAACTGGAGAACTTATACAATATTAAGAAAGGTTTGTAGTAATATTAATTTCCCAACTATACAAGAACAAGATATTGATATTCTTGATGCTTATAAACAGATAGATGGAACTAAATTAAACAAAGTAAAAAGTAAAGATGTCTACATATCTCTAATTGACACTAGTAATATGGTCAACTTTATTAATGGTTGTTGGAATCTAGACTTGAATAAAAAATAGTGGTCAAGTATATTTAGAAAATTATGGTCCAGTAAGATTGAACCCAAAAAAGCTTGTTTCAGGTGGTTGTTATTATTATAGAGATTACCTTGTTATTTGAAAATTGAAGCTTAGACATTTGTAGTATTTGTAAAAAGCTTGAGTCTATCAAGTATTTTTTTGAATTCTTCTTTGCTAGGGAGGTTTGGAATATATTTTGGGCTAAATTAGGTGGATGGGGGATAATGGTTGTATTAATTTAAAAGAGATCTTGTGTGGTTCTATGCAAAAATTAGAGAAAACATTAAATTTATTTTGGTTTATACTTTCTACTGAAATTCTTTAGATTATTTGGAAATATAAAAAATAAGGAAAATTTTCAAAAGGTAGAGAGAGCACTTACCGAGTCTTCAAGAAGACTCATAGTGTTTAATGTTTCTTTACAGGTGACTATGACCATGGAGATCACTAAGAAGAAATTTTATTAGCTAATGGAGAAAGGAGTTTTAGAGGTAAAACATGGTACGCACTGGCCATTTAGTGAAGCTGACAATATTCCATTCAGGAAAGGGTACCAAGAGCTCAAAAGGAGGTACAATAATCAATACTTAGTGGACAATCTAAAATCTTTTGTACATGATGATAACCTATAACCTATATGTACATGATTATCACCTACAATTTATAAATACACGTGTTTGTATATCTTAGTAAGTAGGAAGTAGATTTTAAGATAATATTTTGTTATGTAGAAAGGATGTTATTAGAGAAATCTATATAGTGAAGATGCAGTCCTGAGACCCTGCATGGTCTAAATCAGGATTGTGAATAATATTTTGGTCCATGTAATTAGTTTCTCAACCATTTCTTATATATATATATAATTGTGTTGTAGTTTTACTGGGATGAACACTATCTCTATCCAATTTTGTAAATGTAGACACATAAGTCCCTACAATATACATAGTAGCATCTACCTTTGTCAAAGATATCTCATCCAATATTTGTAGCATTGATGTGTGAAAAGGATTGATAAGGTGAGATGGAATAGGCTCATAAAAATTAACTCTACAAAACCAATACCCTTTTGAAGTTTCTCTACAAATGGATTAGGTGCCATAGACTATGGAGGAGCTCCATTATGTAATTCATACCTAATAAAGGATCTACCTCTAGGATCTATATCAAAATATTATTGGTCAAGTATAGGAATCTTATAACATGAAAGGATATGATCCACATATCTACCAACATTTGACAAAGGGATGCCTTGTTATAGTGATATCACTTGATAAGCCCTCATTAGGTCCTAAAAAAAGTGTGTCAACCAATGAATTTTACCACCATTTGTAATATGGTAAAGATCCTTTGGAGATGGGATGAAAGCAACATGAAATGGATTTGAGTGAGTGATGATTGTTCACATGATATAGATGACCTACGTGGGTGCCTCATCAAGTAATTCTCACTCAATTTGAAGAAATGGTCTAATTTTATGTAGCAATCTCAACAATACTATTAATTTATTCCCTTTGGGAAGATATAACCATATGATCAACAATATGACTAAGAGAGGGAGAGATTACAAGCATCCTCTCACTAACCAATATTTTATAAGAAAGAGGCTCTCATATGTGCAATGAT